>JAJIBD010025042.1:0-44844 GCA_021461705.1 Cryptotis parvus
CCAGGAAGAAATTACACTACTAACAAACATATATGCACCCAACGAGGGGCCAGCAAAAATACATAAAAACAACTGGCTAAGAGACCTCAAAGAAGACATTAAAAGCAGTACAATAATAGTTGGAGACTTCAACAACTGCTCACAACTGATGGATAGATCAACAAGACTGAAAACTCACCAAGGAAATATTGGCCCTGAAGGAAGAAATGGAAGAAAGAGAGCTAGTAGATATATACAGGGCTCTTTCATGCCAAAAAAGCTGAATATCACATTTTTCTCTAGGCACATGGAAACATTCTCCAAGATAGACACACATGCTGAGCCACAAAGCATACCCCAATTAAAAATTAAAAGATAGAAATTGTGTCACGCTATCTTTTCAGACCATGATGCACAAAAAATGGAAGTTAACTGCATACCACAGAAACAGGGAGTCAAAACCAAACACCTGGAAAAACTGAACAGCCTCACTCCCTGAACAAACAAATGGGTCATAGAAGAAATCAAACAGGAAATCCAAAGATTTCTGGAAACAAATGGAAAATGAAGACACCAACTATAAGAACTTTAGGACACGGCAAAAAGCCGTGTTAAGAGGGAAATTTATAGCTCTGCAAGCATTCATCAGGAAACAAGAAAGGGCCCACATAAATAACCTGACTACACAGCTGAAGACATTAGAAAAAGACCAACAAAAGGAGCCCCAACCCAGGCAGAAAAAAAAAAGGAAATAATAAAACTTAGAGAGGAAAATCAATGAGTTGGAAACCAAAAAACAAAAATCCAAAAAGATTAATGAAAACCAAGAGCTGGTTTTTTGAAAAAATAAAACAAGATTGACAAACCATTGGCAAGACTTGTAAGGACAGGGAAAAGAGAGAAACCCAAATAAACAGAATCAGAAATAAAAAAGGGTGACATCACAACAGAAACCACAGAAATCCAAAAAGATCATCAGAGATTACTTTGAGAGCCTGTATGCCGTGAAACATGAGAATCTAGAAGAAATGGATCAATTCCTGAAGTCCTATAACCTCCCCACGGCTGAAACAAGAAGACCTCCAATACCTGAATAAGCCTATCACCATTGAGGGAAATAGAAACAGTAATTAAAAAAGTCTTCCCAAACACAAAAAAGCCCAGGTCCAGACGGATTCCCCTAGTGAACTCCTACCAAACCTTTTAAGGAGGACCTACTGCCAGTCCCTTTTCAAGCTCTTCCAGGAAATAGAAGAAAAACAGAAAACACCCCAAACAGCTTCTACGAGGGCACATATCACCCTGATACCCAAAGCAGGGAGAGACAAACACAAAAAGAAAGAAAAACTACAGACCAATATCCCTGATGAACACGGATGCTAAGATCTTCAACAAAATACTAGCAAAACAGAATCCAAAGACTCATCAAGAAGATTATACATCATGACCAAGTAGGATTCATCCCCGGAATGCAAGGATGGTTCAACATTCTAGCAAGTCAATCAACATAATACATCATATCAATAAGAGAAAAAAAAAAAAAACCATATGATCCTATCAATAGACGCAGAGAAAGCATTTGACAAGATCCAGCACCCACGCTCATGATTAAAACCCTCCAGAAAAAGGGGAATTGAAGGGACTCTTCCTCAAGATAGTTACAGCCATCTACCAAAAGCCCACAGCGAGCATCATTCTCAATGGGGAAAAGTTGGAAAGCCTTCCCCTGAGATCAGGGACAAGACAAGGTTGCCCACTCTCACCTCTTTTATTCAATATAGTACTGGAAGTACTTGCACATAGCAATCAGAGAAGAAAAGGACATCAAGGGCATCCAGATAGGCAAGGAAGAAGTCAAGTCTATCATTATTTGCAGATGACATGATATTATACCTAGAGAACCCTAAACTCTCTACCAAAAAACTCCTAGAAACAATAGACGCATATAGTAGAGTGGCAGGATACAAAATCAACACCCAAAAGTCGGTGGCTTTCCTATATACAAATAACGAAAGAGAAGAAAGGGATATTAAGGAAACAATTCCATTCACAATTGTGCCACAGAAAATCAAATACCTAGGAATCAACTTACCCAAGTGTGTAAAGGACCTGTACAAAGAAAACTACAAGACACTGCTCCAAGAGATAAAAGAGGACACAAGGAAATGGAAACACATTCCCTGCTCATGGATGGGGGAGAATCAACATTGTCAAAATGGTAATACTCCCTAGAGCTCTGTACAGATTCAATGCAGTCCCTATGAGGATACCCATGACATTCTTCAAAGAAATTGACCAAACACTCCTGAAATTTGTATGGAACAATAAACCCCCAAGGATAGCTAAAGCAATCCTCGGGAAAAAGAAGATGGGGAGGCATCACCTTACCCAACTTCAAACTGTACTACAAGGCAGTAGTAATTAAAACAGCATGGTATTGGAATAAAAACAGACCTGTGGACCTATGGAATAGAATTGAGTATCCTGACACCCAACCTCAAACACATGATCATTTAATCTTTTGATAAAGGTGCAACGAGTCTAAAAATGGAGTAAGGGAAAGCCTCTTCAACAAGTGGTGTTGGGGAAAACTGGGCAGCGACATGTAAAAAAATGAATTTGGACCTGTGTCTAACACCATGCACAAAAATCAGATCAAAATGGATTAAAGATCTCAATATCAGACTTGAATCCATAAAAAGTACATTGAAGAAAATATAGGAAAAAACCCTCCATGACATTGAAGCTAAAGGCATCTTCAAAGGTGAAACATCACTAACAAAGCAACTAGAAGAAAAAGATAAACATATGGGACTACATGAAACTAAAAAAGCTTCTGCACCTCAAAAGAAACAGTGACTAAGATACAAAAGCAGTCCACAGAATGGGAAAGAATATTCACCCAATACCCATCTGATAAGGGGTTAATATCCAGGATATATCAGGCACTGGTAGAACTTTACAAGAAGAAAACAAACAACCCCATCAAAAAATGGGGAGAAGAAATGAACAGAAACTTCAGCAAGGAAGAAATTCGAATGGCCAAAAAACATATGAAAAAATGCTCATCATCACTAATCATCAGAGAGATGCAAATCAAAACAACAATGAGATACCACTTTACACCACAGAGACTGGCACATATTCAAAAGAGCAAGAACAACAAGTGCTGGCGTGGGATGGGGAAAAGGGGACACTCATCCATTGTTGGTGGGAATGCCGGGCTGGTACAGCCTTTCTGGAAAAACAATATGGACATTCCTCCAAAGACTAGAAATTGAACTCCCATTTGACCCAGCCATACCACTCCTGGGAATCTACTCTGGGAAACCAAAAATACGCAGCGGAAACACCATCCCTACTTTTATGTTCATAGCAGCATTATTCACAATAGCCAGAATCTGGAAGCAACCAGAGTGCCCGAAAAATCGATGACTGGATAAAGAAGCTTTGGTACATCTACACAATGGAATACTATGCAGCTGTTAGGAAAAATGAAGTTATAAAATTTGCCTATAAATGGATGGACATGGAGAAGATTATGTTGAGCTGAAATTAGCCAGAAGGAGAGAGACAGATACAGAATGACTGCATTTATCTGCATAACATAAATATATAGGTACATATTATGATACCAATATCCAAGGTCAAGTGAAACATATATCAGGAGGTCCTGTCAAAGGTGGAAATTATCACAAACGTGTGGGAGTCAGAGGCTAGGTAAGACAGAAAATGGAACAGTGTGCTAACAATTGTCGAGGGTACTAATGCCAACCTAGAACTGAGCATTAAATAGAGGCAAAAGGATACACATGACAACCCTTTAATGTATGTTCTGTAATCCATAGTCTGAGAAGGGAAGGAAAAGAGAAAGAGAGAGAAATGGAAAGAAATAAAGAACCTGCCATGGAGGAGGGCTGGGGGGGGGGAGGGAACCCGGGACGTTGGTGGTGGGAGATGGGCACTGGTGGCGGGATGGGTGCGGGAACACTGTATGACCAAAAACCCAAATATGAACTTTTTAATTGTATATCTTTGTAATTGTAAAAATAAAAAAATTAAAAAAAAAATGTAGTGGTAGATTCACATTTGAGGCAGTGGTGTGTCAGTTTTTTCAAATGAAACGCTCCAAGATTTGCCCGAAGAGCATATCGGACCGTAAAAATGAACTAATATAGAAACCTAGCTTACCAGATAATTCTTTACCTGGAGAACAAAGTTTCACACTTGTAATGAAATATTGTAGTCACACACAGGAATAAGCACTGGCCATGATGTCAAGAACATTCAAAACCAAATAGTATTCCACATTTTTTTTCGTGGTTCTTTATTTTTTTTTTATTATACCACCGTGAAACATCCACTCACAAAGGTGGTAACTAATTGGTTCTGGTAAAGTCTATCAGCACCCGTCCCCCTCCACCAGTGCCCCATTTCCACCACCAATGTACCCCCCCCCCTCCCACCCCACTCAGGCCGCCTTAATAGCAGTTTACCCCAGTTTTCTACTCTCTCTCTCTCTCTCTCTGTCTCTGCATTCTCTCCCTCTTATTTTACACATTGTGGCTAACCCTGCAGATATTTAGGAGTTTGTCACTTAAGTCTCTTTGTGTATATTCAGATGGTGAGTTTTAATCTGCCATTACAATTTCCCACATTTAGTAAAACACTGGTATCTACTTATATCCTATTAATGAATGCAGTCATTCTATATCTGTCCCTTTTCCTTCTGACTATCTCACTCCAGCATGATAGTCTCCATGTCCATCCAATTTGCAGGTAAATTTCATAATTTCATCTTTTCTGACAGCCGCATAGTATTCCATAGTGTAGATGAACCACAGTTCTCTTTAGCCAGTCCTCTGTTCTCGGGCATTTAGGTTGTGTTCCAGATTCCTAGCTATAGTGAATAGCGCAGAGATGAATAAAGAAGTACAGATAGTATTTCTGCCATGTGTTTTCAGTCTCTCGAATATTCCCAGGAGGAAGCCATTGCTGATCAAATGGGAGCTCAATGTCTAAGTTTTAGAGTAAGATATTCCTGCTTTCTACTTCCAGTCCATGACCTTTGGAAAACTCTTTTTCTCCTTTTTTTCAGTCCCAAGTTTCTCCTGTAGTAGAGGTGTTTTTTCAAACATGTCTTCATTTCGGTGTTGTAAGATTCTAAAAGAGAGCACCTAAGTGGTGCTTTTGGCAAAAGTTAAGTGTTTAATACGTTGACATATTGACAAATATTATGTTAATGAGATTTTAGTGAATAGTGTTGTTTACTAGTTGATCTTACTGTACTTTCTATGAATAATATTTCTTTGCAGTTAGTCAAGCTGGAATTATTTATTAAGGCCAGCATAGCATAAAAGATTTCTGAGCTTCGTGCCTTCTTTTACAGGAAACTATAGGGTGTTGGGACACAAACGGAGTTTTTAGAATGGTTTTCAGCATTAAAAAGATACATGTTATAGCTGAGAATTGAAGTAAATAGTACAGCAGCGGAGTCGTTTGCTTGCATGCAGCCAACCTGGGTTTGATACCCGCTACTCCCATATGGTCCCGTGAGCACTGCCAGTACAATTTCTGAGTGCAGAGCCAGGGAGTAACCCTTGCTCATGGGTGTGACCAAAAACCACAAAAAAATGATATATGTAAGAATTAATTAGATGCTGTAAGAAGTACTTTGTTACAGCAGATGTAAAAAAGCAAAAGAGAATAATAGCCCTGGAAAGATACTGTAAAAGAGCTATGTTGAAATATGAGGTCTTGGTGTGCTATTCAAACTGACTCCACATAAGGAATTTAGGAAGAAAAGCTGTAAAATGAGAGATGACAAGAAATAAAATATGAAGTTGAGAAAGTATCATTTTCAGTATTCTCCTATTTCTCTCTGAGCTTTCCTTTTTCTGCACCTAGGTATGTCCTGTTGTAGGGGGTTACTGTAGCCAACGCAAGTGTACAATGGTGGACTTGTAATGAATCGTCAAAACTGAAAATTAATCAGGTTAATATCTATGAATCAAAGGCTCTTTTCAGATGAGCAATATTTTCCCTCAGTGGAATCCAACTTGGAGCGAAAGTAGGAGTGCATTATTTGAAAGAATTAGGAAAAGTCTTAGTGCTTTTTTTTCTCCTTAGCAAATTGTTGGGAAGATGAAGGGAGATTTCAGCATGAGGTATGCTGGCCATGAGATTTATTTCTAATTTTTCTAGTAGTAGTAATTTTAGTATTTCTGTGCCAAACAATATGAATTGTTAAAATTAAAAATTTCCTCTCACAAAATGAAACACCGACTGATTCCTATTGAATTATGCATTACATCTCTAAAGCAGGTATGCAGGCTTCTGAATAATGAAAATTATATTTTTGCAAAACAAAAGTGTTCAGTGTACCTGTGTCGTATTTTAAGGGCAATTTTAGCTGGATTAAAAAGTTGAAGTTGAACTTTGAAAAAATATTCCCGAAATATCACAATATTTAAAATATAAACAAGTTTCATTCACCGATATTTTGTCTTTACCTGACATTTTATTATAAAGAACGCAAATAGAAAATGGAGTTCATATTTAGAAATGTTGAATTTCTTTATTGTACATTGTTGGCTCTTCTTATAGATATGGCCAAATAGAAATTTCCATTATGAAAAAGAATGATACCTGGTGAGGGAATAATTGAAAATAAAAAATATGGAAGACCAGAATACTAGTTGAGGAAATTATAAATGTGAAGGCAATAGTTTTCATGATCAGCATAACAAGAGGGAAAGAATTTCCAGACATGGAACACTAATTTCTTGGATGATCAAAAGTTCATTTAGCACCTTGCATGTGTCAATGAAATTCAAGACGCTTAGAGAACTGGAATCGTCAGAAAGGTCAAACTTTTCTTTTCTTTCTTTTTCTTTTTTTTTTTTTTGCGCTGTTTGGGTCACACCTGGCAAATGCTCAGGGCTTTTCCCTTGGCTTCTGTGCACTCCTCTGTGAATCATCTGGCGGTGCTCGAGAGACCATATGGATGCTGATCGAATCAATGCTTCCACAAGGGCAAACCACCCCATCCGGCTGACTCATCGCCCCGCCCCAAACTTTTCTGTTAACAACAAGTAAGCAAAGCCTGAGTTTAATCCAAATATGAAGCTAAATCTAGGGACAATATCCTTATTATAATATCTGTTTCTAGATTTATTATACTGTATATCTTTCAAAACTTTTCCAAACTATTTTTAAATTTTATCTATAATATGAGATTTTCACTGCCCTTGAGGTGTTGCAGGTGCTGTAAGGGCTTACTGCTCAAGATGTGGCAGTCAGACAGGCTTGTCTACACCCAGAGCTCTCTGCCTTGTGGCCCTGTGATTAGTTAGGATGGTCCGACACAGAAAAAGACTGGCCTCTTGGGTGAGCCAATCCACATCAGATCATGGCAAGGTACCTGTGGTGTATTCACATGCCAAAAGAGTAGCAATCATCGATCTTCATACCAACAAATGGAGACATTGGTGCCCGCTTGAGCAAATCGATGAACAATGGGAAGAAAAGTAACAAGATGAGATTTTCAGTGGAAGGAGGGAACACTTACACCTATCTTTTGGTTTTAAGTAAACAGAGTAAATGTTTTGTTGAAAGATAAACTATTTGTAACATACCAAGTAGGTTCATAAAGATATATATTCCTTTTTACGTAAGTATTCTCGGAGTGGTACTATAGTGGAGAAAGTAATTGATAAACTATTTAGAAATTTCTTTATTTTATGTTATATAAATGGTTAGTTTTATTTTTTTAAGCAAGGTCTTTATAATTGATACTCTTTAAATAAACATAAGGTAAATTGTGATTTACTTATATACCTGAGTAACCAAAATCCTTTAGGTATGTGTTTGGGAAAATGTTTTGTCTGAACAGTGTTTAGGAGGTCATGCTAGGGTCCTCAACAACACGGGATGAATTCTATATTTCTACTTCAAGACCAGTGGCTTCTATATATATAAACCACATTTGAGTTCAGCACAGTTTCAAAAGCCTACTTTAACCAAAAGCCTCAGACAATCCAAGCATCAATAGGAAACCTAAATGTCCAACTCCTAAATCTGCAAATGCAGACACATTAAAGCAAATGCCAGGATCCTAAGCCATGGTGGACACTGGACCAACCAGGGCCTCAGCTGATAAGCACCAGACCTAAGATGGATATTCCTTTCTTCTTCCTACCCACCAATTTTGTCTCCCAAAGCCTGCCAAGGGTTATGGCCCAGCCCTTCAAAGGGGGCCGCATTTTCAGGTAAAAGGCCAGGTATCCTCCATGAGATCAGGGCTTGCCTTTCCAAACAGGCCCAAAGATACAGCACCAATGCAAATTTTCAGGTATCATACCTGGCCCAGACACAAATAAACGCTAATTTGCTCAGCCCTCCTTCACTTCTTCAGGTTTCCAGCATACGAAACACCTGTAGAGATAGGGATTAATGTACCTAAAAAACCAAAGCAACTCAGGATTTAATTTATGGGATAGCATAATATTATACCATAAATAGATATTCCAACTATATCTCTAAACCTCTACAAGGTCCAATTTGTTTCACAATAGTATTGCTGATTTTGACTCTAGAATTACTGAGTCACTTTCACTTGCCTGGGGACACACTAGCATGGTTCTTTGATCAGCAGAGCTAATGACTTAACAGTAGTCAAAATGTATCCAGGTAATATCCTGGAAAAACTACACATGTCTCCCCAGGGCTCTTGGGATTACAAGAGAGATTTCTAGCTAGTATAGACTCGTGATGGGGAGTATTCAACCATTCAACAAGTTATAAAGTCAAACTGTCTATCAACTTCTGTCCCCAAATTCTTATCGTGATTTGCAGGAGAGCTTTCCAGGCAGAATGCGAGATGGCTCATTGCAAATGCTAATGATTTGGTGCTAAGCTGAGAACAGAGCTCATTAGGGCATGTCCTCCAACAGAACAACATGAAAAATGAGAGACTTGTATATCAAAAAGAGAAACATTTATCATCCAATATATATATATTTGTTCTTATGCAGCAAGGGACATGAATTAACATCAACCAAAGTGATAAAACTTATTTGGTAAACTATAAGTGATGCCCATTATTAATTATTCACCATTTTAGGATAAAATTGACATAAATTCTTATCCATTTATAGTTATATTCGACATATTGCCCTAAAGAGTTATACATTATTTCATCTATTTTCTTGTAATAACCTATAGAGTAGGATTTACTCTAATTTTGTATCGATGCTGATAGCTTATCAGTGAATCACTTTGCCTGTGACTTATATTGCACGTTGAAAGTTGGAAAATCGCTTATAATAGAACTAAGAATCTTAGTTCCAAATTATTCTTCGAGATCAGAAGGGAGTTGCGCATCTTTGGTACCTTAGCCAGAAACTGCAAAACTGATCTCAAAATGTTTCTTGAATCTGAGTTCCATAAGGAAAAAGAACATACCATTGAGGGGCTGTGTGAATATTTTTCCCTCTTCTGCTGAAGTATTCTATGGGTTTTGTGCAAACACAAGTATAGGAATCTCTTAAAAAATATAAGTTACCTATAAGAAGAGTTTGACTTATGCAATGCTGGACCAAACAATAATCTCTAATATCTTTTTTCCAAATTACTATCATTCTAAATTCACTATACTATATTAGAGTTAAAGCTACATTTTTGAAGAGGACTGAAGATTCACTATATATTATTGCTAAAAATATTGATTTTAGGCAAATAAATAGTAGTAAGTTGGAGCCAATGCAGTTTGGTTTTAATCGGAGAACATCAGGATTTTAAGTTTCTTATATACAGAGATATCATGGACGGATCAATTGTTCTCTTCAACAGGGACTCTCTTGATGCTCTTGTCTTTCTTTGAATATGATCCCAGTTTTTTTTTGGATGTGTCATAGATTCATTGCTATCCTGAGGGGTATAAACTTCTCTAGTTAAAAACTCAAAGACTAATCACCACCTTTGCATGAACTAAAAATAATAATAAAAATGAGAATCATCACTAAGAATATGGTTTGTTCCCAGGGTATCTGTCATCAAATATCTTAAATTCTAAAACAGCCTTTCTTTAATTGCATGATTAAACCTTTAGATACAAAAGGTTTCATATCAATGAACAAACTTATTTTGACTCACATAAGCAAATGTTTTGAATTAGAGTAAGCCCGTAGTATGTTTGTAAGATCTGTGTACAATTCTTATACATGCATGAATGTATGCACACACATGTATGCACACACACACACAAATGTTAATATATTTTATTTTATGTTGGTAAAAACCAATCATTTTTACATTTTTTGAATAACAAATTAAGTTTATGGTAAAAAGAAAGTTATTTGTTGGGCCATTTCCATTCAAATTTTAAACAATGACATAATTGAACATACATGTATAACCATGCATTTACAAGTGTGAGTGTGGGCATTTATGAATATTTATTTGAAAACTTTGCTAAAGGTAAAATTATGTTGTATTGAAAGTATGCACCCTCATTTAAAATATATAATGGACATGGAGAGGATCATATTGAGTGAAATTAGCCTGAAAGAGAGAGAGACAAATATAGAATGACTGCATTTATTGGCCCACGACATATATATTACATTATGATTCCAAAATCCAAGGTCAGGCGAAGTATGGAATGGGGAGGTCTTGTCAAAGGTGGAAATTATCACAAATGTTGTGGGAGTCAGAGACTAGGTGGCAGAGAATGGAACAGTGTGCTAATAATTGTCAAAAGTGCTGATACCATCCTAGAACTGAGCAACATTAAATTACAAACAAAAAGATACACATGACAATCTCTTAATGTATGAATTGTAATTCACGCAATGGGATAGGAAAAGAGGAAAGAGAGAGAAAGAGAATTTAAAAACCTGCCACAGAGGCAGGCTGGGGGAGAGGGTAGGGAATCGGGGACATTGGTGGTGGAAATGGGCACTGGTGGAGGGATGGAGTGCTGGAACATTATGACCCGAACCCCAAATATGAACATCTTTGTAATTGTATATCTCACGGTGGTATAATACAATATAAAAAAATTAAAAATATATGCAAAATACTTTCAGGCATATAGAAATACAGAAAAAAATGAAAACATTTCTTTACTATTTTCTTCTCCTGACATTTTGTTCTTTTTCTGGGCCACACTCAACTCCTGCTCGGTGGATTCTTAGATTAATATTTAGTCTAACTATAGTACAAAACAGGGTTGAGGTGTAAAGATGTGATGATAGATGTGTTAATTAAATTTATAAGGAAATTATTTCATCATGTAGACACATATCAAAAGATCATATTCTTGTGCTTTAAAGGTCTCATCATTTATT
The DNA here is from genome assembly GCA_021461705.1 of Cryptotis parvus. Taxonomy (NCBI): domain Eukaryota; kingdom Metazoa; phylum Chordata; class Mammalia; order Eulipotyphla; family Soricidae; genus Cryptotis; species Cryptotis parvus. The sequence goes on from JAJIBD010025042.1 coordinate 11,331, forward strand.
TTACCTGTTACACCTCAATAAGGCTGAAAGTAATTACATTAGCCATTAACTCTTGCATTCTATAAGTATATATTATTCTCGTAGGCACTTTTGTTGCTTTTTATGCTTTTCAAGAAGTTTACAATCAAAAGATATAGACCTGTGAATAATATTAATAATAATATTGCCTACGTGCTATTATTAGCATCTTTCCAAATTATAATGAATTCAAAGCAGTTGGTGATCATCAGATTTTCCTCAAGGAGGAACCTAATTATTCTTTACAGAAGAAGTGATAATTGCCAGGTCTTAAATTTTGAGAGGGTGGTTGTCTGATAGGGCTTTCAAAGGAAATGGGAAAAGGTAATAGCAACAGTAATGATCAGGAAATACCCTGCTAAAAAAAAAGGCATAATTGGAAAGTAGGTACCTAAGCTTTCTGCAGATCACACAGAGGAATGTTGGTGTGAAGTGAGCCATAGTTGAAAATATAGCCAAATGCAAACTTTATCTTTAAGTGACATTCAATTACTATGTTGTTCACATAGTGGAGGCCCTGCAGGAATGTAGACTTCAATATTCTTCAGTCTACAGCATTCTTTAGCTTACGATGTGGCTATGGTTAGTTTATTTCCTTACTTTCTTATATTCTCATCTGTAACATGGCAGTGTTAATAGTAGAATAAAGAGATGCTCTTATCATGTAACACATGTGGTTAACTGCACGGTAGTCCATAGTAGCTACTAATGCTGTGTTGCATACTTTATCTATCTATCTATCTATCTATCTATCCATCTATCCATCTATCTATCTATCTATCTATCTATCTATCTATCTATCTATCTATCTATCTATCTATCTATCTATCTATCTATCTATCTATCTATCTATCTATCTATCTATCTATCATCTATCTATCTGTCTGTCTGTCTGTCTGTCTGTCTGTCTGTCTGTCTGTCTGTCCGTCTATCTAATCTATCACCTACATTACTTACGTACCTACCTACCCTATCATCTTCTCTTTCTTTCTTTCTTTCTTTCTTTCTTTCTTTTTTTCTTTTTTTCTTTCTTTCTTTCTTTCTTTCTTTTCTTTCTTTCTTTCTTTCTTTCTTTCTTTCTTTCTTTCTTTCTTTCTTTCTTTCTTTCTTTCTTTCTTCCTTCCTTCCTTCCTTCCTTCCTTCCTTCCTTCCTTCCTTCCTTTCTTTCTTTCTTTCTTTCCTTAAAGAATCAAAAGTATCATTATAGAATTTTTAACATAAGAGTAAAATAATTACATATTTTCTTTAAAAATAAGATTAGGATAATTTTATTTTAAACTTAGTTGAGAAAATATATTATCTTGTATCTTTTATCCATTATCTTTAAAAGATTTTGTTTTTGAAAGAACATATTTCTGCTCTTAGCAAATTTCTATTATGTAATTGAGTGTGAACAGCTATTGTCACTGTTCAATGCATTAGATCATTGAATCTTAGTCATCGTCTTTAATAACTTTAATAACCTTTCCCCTAATTCTCTCCTATCCTCACGCATTAGCAAGCAATTTTCGGTGTTTCAATGAGGAAGAAGTTTTTTTAAGATTCTATTCATAGTTTTAGGGGAGTCTCCCAAGAGGTATCCAGAAGCTCCCAGGCACCCTCCCAGCAATGGTTGACCAATTGTGTCTGAGTTCAAACCAAGAACCAGAGTATATGTGCGGCTTGAGCACTGCAGTGCTGAAGATTGCCTACATGAATCTTGTGGTGCTCCATGGCTGCTCCAGTGTGCTATTTTGGGTACCATTTGGTGCTTGGAATTGAACCAGGCTTTGCTGCGCATTAAAGCAAGAGCCTTAAATCCTATATTATCTCTCAACCAGCTCTATTTATAATTTGTATCATAAAATATTGTTTTTATCATCTATAATTTAGTATAGTGCCTTTAGAGTCCATTCATATTGCCACAGTTGGTATTTTTTATCGAGGAAGACAATATTCAGATATATGTGTATGTATGTGAAGTATATATATCGTCTGTGTTTATCTGAAAAAGAATCACAATAACACCATTATCTATTACCTGATGATGAACCCTCTTTGTTTTCCTATCATCTTTGCTATTGTGAACAATGCTGCAATGAATACCAGAGTACAGATAACTTCCCTATTTTGATTTCTTTTGATATATACTTAGAAGTGAGATTGCTGGATCATATGGCAGTTCTGTTTTTAGTCTTTAAAGGAATTTCCATGCTGTTTTCCATAGTGACTGCACCAATTTACATTTCCCAGATGATTGCATTCTTAATTTAAGAAAGAACAGTGTGGTGGCTATTTGAGAAGAAATTTGAAGAGACTTTAGAGAGTTAAAGACTTCCTAAGAAGCTGTTGCATTTGTTGGGTATGTAGAGAACAATGTGCTACATTTGGAGGAAGGAGGGTGTCTGGTCACATCTGACATTGCTTAGGGCTTACTTTGGCTTCATGTTCAGAAATCACTCTGTGAACTCAGCTGGACTGTGTTCAGCTGAGTTGAAGGTGCTGAGATTGAAACTGAGACAGCCAAGTCAAGCATATCCTATGTGATGTGCTATATAGATCTGAAGCTATACTTATTTAATGTGTTATTTTCATTAGTTTTTTTAAGAATTTTGCAACAATGGTACCCATAGGCTAGGTGACTTTAGAAAGCAAAGATCTCTTATTTCTTTAATTTTTATTTTTTAAACAAAGTTATTCATGATAATTTGTTATAGACCTTCAGTATTCCAACACTAATCCCATCGCCATTGCACTTTCCACCACCATTATTTGCAATTTCCAGTTACCATTAATCAAGCCCCTGTAACAGACCCTTAACAATTTATTTTATATTATTTGTTATAAATAATTTGCTGAATATGATCAAGAAACATTTCTTAAGAAAAAAGTTAGTGAAGATTGACCAATCTTCACGTGGCCCATTAAGTTCTTGTATAAAAATTGCAGCAGCAGCTTTTTCCTCAATCCGGCCCAGGTATGCTGGTCCAGAGTCTCTCAGACATAGGGCAGAGCTGTTCCCTTGCTCTCCCTGTGCACAGCTGTTCATGAGGCAGTCGGGAGGCATGGCGGGTTCTAGCCCTGGCCCACCACCTCGGCCGAGCCTCACAACAAGCCAGACCAACCCCCTCACTCCATGGGCGCCGCCATTTTCCACATTTGTACTTCCCTCTCGTCAGAACTCCACCCAGCAGACCAGCCCATCACAGCCTGGCTCGGGCGGCCGCTGTGGCAGCGCGGCTCATCAATAAATGCTTTATTTGGAGGTGTTTAAAAGAGTTTGCCTCCCGCTCGGCAAACCTGGCAAGCTTCTCGTGTTGTATTTGATATGCCAAATTCCAGTAACAATTATATTAGGTCATTCCCATGACCTAATATAATGGTTTGAGGCTCTTTATGTTCCTGTAGCAAGCCGATGCCCCTGGCTCTACTGGCATGAGACAGGACATATGGAGATATTACTGATGCCCGCTCTAGCAAATAGATGATCAACAGGAAGATCGTGATCGTGATAAAAAATTACAAATATATTGATATAGGATAGGCATTGTGGGTTTATATTTTATTATTGGTTGCCTTTCAATTTACATGTCAATAAATGTGATGTGCTACTCGGTTTATTAGTATTATAGAGTTTGGGGTGTTACACTGCCACAAATGCAGCCATACACTCTAGTAGTCAAAAAATTTTTAACTGGGTGACAAAGTTGAGGTTAAATTTTTTAACTGGCTGGTGACTTTGTGGCATGGGCTTGACTGCTGGACCTTCTGAAAGAACAGGGAGATGGGGAGGTAGCTCATCCCTGACTCTTGTGAAAGGTTTTGTGATTTTAGTCACAAAGCCTGTGTACCTTAGCTTTTCAACAGAGTCATTTCTGGATGGGCTTTGTCTGAGCAGTGGAGTGCTCTGCTCACCAATCCCCTCCTGGTACCCCAGTAGACACAGCATAGCACAGGCTCTGGAAACATCTCTGCCCAAGATCAGTTATTTTTTCACAGTTAGGAAGTAATAATTGTGAAATCAAGGTGTCAGCACTGCTGAGCTACCTTTGAAAGCCTTAAGAAAACCACTCCCTCCTGGTAATTTTTTTTGGTTTTAAAATAGAAATGTTTATTGTTAAAGTAGAAGGGAAAAGGAAAAGAAACTCCCCAATCAAGCAAGAACTTAGTATAGACAGTGGTAATATGGCTCTTTTTGTGAATTTTATAGAATAGTAGATATTTGTGTTACATATCAAGTAACAAATATATTTACAGAAAATACAAGGGTTATACACGATTGTCTGACTAGCTTCTGGTCTTTTAGGTTATCTATTTGGCCAAGGACCATGGGGATTATCCATTGTTTCTTAGTCTCAGTGAGTCAAATATCTGGGGATGAATCTATGATTTGGGAGAATTTTTAACTTTCCATTAATCAGAAATAGTCCAGACATTTGAAGGACTGTTTAAAATGTACAATGGGGCAGTAAAAAAAAATGGTATTGTTCATAACAGTGGGCAGTGGAAAACTGACATTTCCCCTTTGATTTTCACCTCAGAAAGATAAGACCCTGACTAGTCAGGAGATAGAGTACCAAGTTGTTTTGTCTACTTCCTGCTGAATTTGGAGGCACTGAACAGGGGCCTACCGCACAGTCAATGAGTGCCAAAACTTTGTTCATATTCAGCAAGAAGCTGCCATATCTGCTTGTTCCACCCAGGCTGGAAGACATAAGACTTCAGATGGTAGTTAATATGGAATTACAGATGCAGGCAGCTGAGGTATGCTAGCATGAACCTCTGGGCAGTCCTCATGCTAAGATCCTTGGCCTATTACTTTGATTTCTGAGGGCCTTACTTTGCCTTCTTAGAATATTTGCCTTGTGCTGGCGCTTCTTTTTTTTTTTTGCTTTGGGTCATACCCTGCAATGCTCAGAGGTTACTCCTGGCTCTGCACTCAGGAATTACTCCTGGCGGTGCTCGGGGACCATATGGGATGCCAAGGATCTAACGTAGGGCCGGCATGGGCTGGCATCGTGCAAGGCAAACGCCCTACCCGCTGGGCTATTGCTCCGGCTCCTGATGTCTATTGTTTTTATTTGGTAAGAACACCATTCATATTATTCCACTGTTATTATGTCCTCCTCTGAACTCATTATATTGCAATTATATGACTTCCAAATAAGGAGGTCCGGGGATTAGAACTTCCACATAAGAATTTGATAGGATGCATTTCAACTTTGTCTATTTTTATCTGATTTCAGTGCTATGTATTTCTTTCTATAACTCATCAAAATTCATAATTACTATTTTGTTATGATATTTTTAATAGATATGATGACTATAACATTGGTACAAATAAAAACTAATCTCACCTATATGTGGGATTGCTTCTATAATGTATCTTTACTTTTTCATGCATTCTTTTTACCAGGAGGGTTAATATTTTAAGGAGGGCATAATTTTTAAGTAATGTCAGGTTTTAAGAAAGCAAATTCAAAAATTTTAATATAAATTTTATATCTATGAAATCACTTCACTTGTATCACTTGTCTTCCCATTGTTCATCGATTTGCTCAAGTGGGCACCTTTAACATCTGCATACATCCTGTCACGTGCTAGTGTAGCACAAGGGCATCTGCATCTATGAAATGCATATGCATATTTCATAGATAAGTATGGATGCTATATGGATAGAGCAGTGGGTGAGTTCTTTCCTGTGTTTAATCTCCAACACCCCATCTGACCCACAGGAATAATCCCTGAGTAAAGATCCAGGAGCACTGCTGATCTAATCTGAGCACTGCTGTTGTAGCCCAAATAATAACAACAAAAGAAATAAGAATGCAAGATTATGACATTTTCGTAAATTATAAAACAGGAGAGGAAAAATAATTGTTAGTCACCAGCTGATTGGTGAAACATGATAGCTTTGAATCTACAATCTTATTTTCCATTAAATCTTAAACTATCAATATAATTTTGAGCACATAGAAACTAGCCAACTATTTGGTGCTTTGATGTGATTATCAACATTTTATCTATGTTATGGCATAAAGGATGACTAGAACCTTGGATTGTTTTAACTGCATCATTTGTATTTTATTTTTGAATATTGATCCATTTCCCAACACAGAGAGATAGATCTAACTTCACTTAACTTAGGAAATGGATAAAAAAATGATGTGAATATCATTAATTTACAGACAAATTACATGTTTCATGTTTGTTTTCTTTTTTATGGAAGAATAATTTTGAACTCAGAATAAAATGCAGCACTTTTGAGTGTGATGAAATGTGAAATAGAAGTGTGCCATTTGTTAATTAAGAGTTATTGGTTGTATTCTCAGAAATTCTTTAAGTAGCTCAATTTAAAAATTAAAGAACAGACAAAGTGTATGGAGTTATTTTGAGTACAGAATGCCATTATAGAAGGTGTACTTTTTCATTCATTGCAGTAATAAATAGTTCAGAAAGTCCTTTGCAAATTTATCAAAATGTCATCTTCAGGTACTGGGTTGGAAAATTAGTAACTGCTGGAGTGTGTGACTGTTGAAAGGTGTCACAATGTGCAGTAGCCTATCAGTTCTTAGCTTCTGGCATAAAGCAAAAGATGTTAATCATTAGTGTTGATATTTAAAATGTCAAAAATTGTTAGCATTAAAATAAAGGCTAAAGGTTGAGCATTGATTTTACTGTAAATCCCGTGTACAGAAAGGAAATAATATTCAGAAAGTTCTGAAATAGATATTTGACTACTTTTAAAACAAATAAATTACAATAACTGAGACAATGTCAGCAGCAAACACTCTATGGTGTACAATGGATTGTGTAATTTTATTCTTATTAGACAGTTTGCCTTGGATTTTAATTATCTTTTTAAAGGTGGTGTTTTTGCTAGTACACATAACTTTTACCATTAATTCTTACATAAATTTGTTGCCATGGATCACTTGTATCACTAGTCTTCCTGTTGTTCATCGATTTGCTCCAGCAGGCACCAATAACATCTCCATACATTCTGTCCCATGCTAGTGTAGCCCAAAGGCATCTGCTCACTCCAGGAACATGAAGCGCCTCAGACCATTCCTTCAGGTCATGGGAATGAGGTCTACAATTGCTAATGGTTTTTGGCATATCAAATATGACATGGCTAGCTTGTCAGGCTCTGCCCTGCAGGTGGTATACTCTTAGTAGTAGACTCTCATCTCGTGCATTTACTGATGAACCAAAATAGGGGAAATCAACTTTTCTCTTGGGTGGAGTTCTGATGAGCTGTGGAGTCTGGATGTTGAAAATGGCAGCCCTCATAGTATGAGGGTTCCTCTGGCTTCTTGTGAGGCTCTTGAGGGATGGCAGTCCAGGGCTAGAACTTGCCTTCCCTATTGGGTGCCTCATGATCAGCTGAGCACAGGAGAGCCGGCAGCCGCTTTGCCCCATGTGTCTGATTCTCTGGATCAGGCATACTTGGGCTTGAAAATACACTTGGGGGCGGAGTGATAGCTCAGTGGGTAGGGCGTTTGCCTTGCACGCGGCCGGCCCATGCCGGCCCGGGTTCGATCCCTGGCATCCCATATGGTCCCCTGAGCACTGCCAGGAGTAATTCCTGAGTGCACAGCCAGGAGTAACCCCTGAGCATCGCCGGGTGTGACCCAAAAAAGAAAAAAAGAAGAAAATACACTTGGCACTTTAATTTCACATTAAATTCATTAATGTGAATGATTTCACATTAAATTTCACTTTAATTTCACATTAAATTCATTAATGTGAGAGCAATTAATTCATTGCTCTCTTTGTCTTCCTCATTGATACAGATGAGATCAATTAGGAAACCCCATTTGGCAGTTGAGAAAATGGAGTCTCAGTCATTTCAACTGTCTGAGCCAAGGGTAAACAGGCTAATGTTTGAAGCATCTGAAACAGGAGGTTAGATCTTCTAGAGGTCAATGCTGCCTTATAAGGAATTGTATGTAAAATTATATTTTGAACACATGAGGGCATAGAACTCTCAGATCAAATAAGAAATGAATAGTTTATTTGTAGTCTGAAGCTCTACCTACCTCTCTTTGAAATTTTAGGACCGATCACTTTAGATTTATCGTTAACTTCTTCCAAGTAAATCCGAGAAGTTTTCAAATGTTCATCATATATAACTATATATTAGCAGATGGTGGTATCATATTGTAAGATGTTTGCATCAAATGCTTGAGGGACCTGCATAAGAACATTGGTCACAGGAGGGTCTGTTCTGACACCAGCTGTTGTAGAAATCCTTGGCTAGATGAAGATTAGGTGCTGACTGAGCTCTCAATGGCTTTGGACAAGTTATTAAAATATGAGAGTCTCTGTCCCTCATCAACACGGTGGAGTTGACCTAAGGATTGAACAGGAGTGCACTTCTAAATTGTTTGAGATGCATGACCGATTCAAGAAAACATTGCTCTTTCTTCATTTCCCACAACCTATTACCATTTTCTTTGTTACCTTATTTATCTTTAATTATTGTTTACCTCATTGTACCTCATTGTAATATCTAAGGTACTTTATAGATTTATTCTCAAGCTTAATCAGTCTTTATAGTGCATTTTTATCCACTTTACTGTTCTATTTAGCTGAGAAACAGAAGTCAATGTTGCTCTTTTAGCAGGACAAATTATTATGCATTACTCAATACTTGGGTAACATTTTAGGAGACAAACCTTTAAGATAGGTTTCTCTGGTTTAAGTCTTGTCAATTAGTCTTTGATCTCTTTGAGGAAAATGATAGAATGACTAGATTAAATTTATGAGACTGTTCTTGAAGGAAAAGTAAGCTGGTTTTTAATGATTGAGTTTTCCTACAATATTGTGGGCATTTTGTGAAGTTGTATGGGTAATTCAAGCATTTGTGTCATTAATATCAACATTTTCCCTCATAATATAGAATAAATGTGCATGATCAAAGTGGCATCTTTTGATGCTACAAAATATGCACAAATAATTAAATATACCAAAATTTATAAGATACACTAATCAGTAAACTATAAAATAATATTCTTAGGTTCAGTGGTTATTCCAGTTGGAACATATATGATGATGAATCCTTTCTATAGCCTTAGCAAGGTACTGATAGTAGATAACTCCTTACTCCTGAAAGACGATGACACAAACATATCCATTTAGAGATAGATATTTTTAACCACTGGCTATGGTAGAATACCTGCAAACATATTTTTAAAGCACTTGCTTGTTCTAAATCGCGATTAATTGGGTGTAAATTAAGAGAAAAGGAATTATTCAATGAGCATTTTATTCTGTTTGCAACTTTTGTCTGTCTATCAAAGTGGTGTCCCTAGCAACCATGATTTTCACAATGATATTCAAACACGACTTTTCAGGAAAGGAAGATAATATTAATTACAGAGCAAGTATCTACCTACAACAGTTCATTTAGGTCTTAAGATAGCCCGATAAACTGGTCCTATTATTTTGCTTTCCACTTCACGGAAAGTAGGGATTGGAAAGGATATGTACTTGTTTATGCTACACAGTTTGTTGGGACTCAGAAACGAATCTAAGAAAGAGATTCGTTTCTGACTACAAAATCTAAGACAGTTTGTTAGATCTTTTTATTTAGATGGAAACACTCCATAAACAATGTTGGGGAAAATTAAGTTACAATCAAGAATTTGTTAATTTCTTTATTAATAAATGATGAATGAAAATTATGCAAAACTTCAGCAATTATTTTGGCAGATTTTCATAAAACAAAAAATAGTCTTGATAAAATACAAAAGTTATAAAATGTATTTGCTAGTCTTTAAAAATAGGAAGTTTTAGATTTTTTTTGCATTAAAGAAGAAAGAAGCAACAAGAAGAAAAACCTTGTACTCAATTTCTTAATGTAGTAAAATATATATCAATACATATTTGTTCCCATGGGGAAACCTATTATAAATGAAATATCTCGCACTCAATAGGCATTATATGCTAATTCCCTCTCCTAAATATCCAACCTTTATTGTACCCAGATTAGGTATATAGAGAAATCATAGTATATAAACAATAAATAATTGACAGAAAGCCATACAAATATACTGGATATGCTGGTGGATGGATTGGTATTTAGTAGTTGTAGAACTACTATACCAATAATAAATGTCAATATTATTACAAACAATAATATTTCAATAAAAGTTCATTTAAATGGGATTGAATTTGATAAATACTCCAGAAATCTCTAATTTTCTGACACCAAGTGGACATACTCATCTCATTCCAAATGTAATGAATAAACTCATCTATGTTAGCATAATTTGATCTTTTAGTTAGTTGCAATTATGTATTGAATTACTTAGATTTTCCATTATATTGCTATATGTGGAAATCAATATGTCATTTGAAGCAACTTTTGAATTAAAGTACAAACGATAGCTGAGTGGGAATCTTGTCTGTTTTTTAATGCTAAAAAGAATAAACCCTTGTCACCGAGCTCTAATATAATAATTCAATAAAATATACTGAATACTTACTGTTTACCAGGACTTGTTCTGAAGGAAACATGAATTCCTCTTTCTCCTAAATATCTCATTAAGAAGGAAGTATAATAAAATATAAGCATAGAGATTATCAGCAAGAAAAAGCTGTTGGTTGTACAAATAGAAGTTCTTATCACTACATAGTTTTTATGAAGCTAGGGGAGATAAGAAGAGTGCAGAAATAGTGGTGTTTGACATCTGAATTGAAGTACTAATAGCAGCTTTCAAGGAAAGTACTGCAATGGATTACAAACAGAAAAGACCCATGTTATGGTGATTGAGAGGTGAGATAATAGTTAATGTTGCTATAGGGAATACGGGAACCAAAATACTGACAAGGTGGCTGAAGAGAGGCTTAGAGAGTTATGTCAGGAACAGATTGATTTAGGTGTTTATCTATCTATCTATCTATCTATCTATCTATCTATCTATCTATCTATCTATCTATCTATCTATCTATCTATCTATCTATCTATCTATCTATCTATCTATCTATCTATCTATCTATCTATCTATCTATCTATCTATCTATCTATCTATCTATCTATCTATCTATCTATCTATCTATCTATCTATCTCTCTATCTAACCATCCATCCATCTATCATCATCATCATCTATCTATCTGTCTGCCTATCTATCTATCTACTTATTTATTTATGGTATACTAGCCAGGTGTGTTCTACATAAAAACTATTTATGCACTGATAATACGAACCATTCATTATCATAAAAACCATTCATGTTCTAATTTCTTTAATCAGGATCGTGCTCCAGAGATATATTAATTCCAGAGTCATCTTTGTACCAAGTTGGAATAATATCTGAAAAAAACTTTGAATACAGAATGAGAGTCAAGAGATAACAGACTTATTGTAGTTGAAAAATATCAATGAGTAAAATCTGACACTGAAAGTGGGAATTAATATTTTAGGAGTTAATATTGATTTATAGTAGGTGGAAATTGTAAATTTTATTATAAATAGTTGCATTAAATGAGGCAAAATATATACTAAATAAGGATGTATTTAGATCAAAATAAATTTTTTATGTAAGTTGGTGAATTTGAGAATCACTGTATTCCCGTTCATCATCGATTGGCTCGAGGGGGCACCAGTAACATCTTCATATGTCCTGTCTCATGCTAGTAGAGCCCAAGGGCATCTGCTTTATCCAGGAACATAAAGAGCCTCAAACAATTCCATCAGGTCATGGGAATGAGGTCTAAAATTGTTACTGGTATTTGGCATATCAAATACAACACGGGTAGCTTGCCAGGCTCTGCCGTGCAGGTGGATTACTCTTGTATTAACTTAGATTAGTCATCTCTAAATCCAGCATTTATTGATGAACCGCACAGCCGCAAGTGACCGCCGAGCCGGGCTGTGATAAGCTGGTCTGCTGGGTGGAGTTCTGATGAGAGGGAAGTCCAGATGTGGAAAATGGAGGCCCTCATGGAGTGGGGGGTTGTCTGGCTTGTTGCAAAGCTCTGCTGGGGTGGCGAGCCAGGGCTAGAACCAGCCATCCCTCCTGGGTGCTTCGTGAGTGGCTGGGCATAGGGAGAGCCAGTGGCAGCTCTGCCCCATGTCTGTGAGTCTCCAATTTGAGAATATATACCAGAAACTTCCAACTGATACAGTGTCAGTATGAAATTTCCATTCTGCTGTTGTAAGTAGCTTCATATCAAAAAAGTCTTCATAGTAAGACTTTGCATTCTGTCTAGGGTTGATGAAAGTCTAATAGTTGATTGCGATTTTTGATGAAAGTAAAATGTGATTTTTCAGAGCGATTAAAAAATTGAGCAGAAAAAGAAATAGTTCCAAAAATGCACAGTTAAGCATTGAGAGGATCCAGCATACATAACCTAATAAGGGAATGAAGAATTTAAAATATATTAGAGATTGCTACAGGCAACAATTCTGTATCAGATTGTTTCTTATGGGTTATATGAATGTGTTGCTGAAATGATTTGGGGATTGTGTTATAAGAAAAGAGATTAAATATAGAGAAGTTAGGAAATTGAATAGGTTATCTCTGTTGAAATCATCAAAATTATTATTTGAGTTAGATTGATTGGTAAGGGAGTTTATAACTGGGTTTTCTTTTAATAAATATAAGAGAATCATCCAAACATTGGTAAAGCATGTTTATGGGGAAGATTAAGTTAAAAGAATTAAAATAAAACAGTTAAAGGAGTAAAGTAAAAGAATAGTATATTAAAATCACTGTATCACTGTCTTCCCGTTCAACATCAATTTGCTCGAGTGGGCACAAAAAACATCTCCATATGTCCTGTCTCATTCTAGTAGAGCCCAAGGGTATCTGCTTGCTCCAGGAATATACCAGCCTCAAACCATTCCATCAGGTCATGGGAATGAGGGATATAATTGTTACTGGTATTTGGCATATCAAATACGACACGGGTAGCTTGCCAGGCTCGCCGTGTGGGTGGCATACTCTTGTTGTCACCTCTGATTTCCAGCATTTATTGATGAACCGCATGGAGTCAAAGCAGCCACGCGAGCCGGGCTGTGATAGGCTCTTCTGCTGGGTGGAGTTCTGACAAGAGGGAAGTGTGGATGTGGAAAATGGCGGCCCTCATGGAGTGGGGGAGGTCGTCTGGTTTCTTGTGAGGCTCTGCTGGGGTGGCAGACCAGGGCTAGAATCCACCATCAATCCAGAGTGCCTCGTGAGTGGCTGGGCACAGGGAGAGCCTGTAGCAGCTCTGCCCCATGTCTGTGAGCCTCCAGTATACTAAAATAGGTTGACCTAAAGAGGACTTTAAAGAGCGAATTAATTATGTTTTTGAATTTTAAACCAGAAGTGGAAATAGAAGAAAATAAGCCCCATATCTTATTTTATACATCCCTACTATTATGATGAGTACTATGACTAACCATTGACCATAAGTGACCAAGACATGGAAACCTGCTCCATGTCTCAAGTGATATGGCATATTTTTGATGAAAGTTTTTTGGAATATTTATGCTAATTTAATTATAGCAATTAAGTATGATTCAAAGTTAGTGTCACTTGATCACTTGAATCCCTTTTATTCATCGATTTGCTAGAGCGGGTGCCAGTAACATTTCCATTGGACCCTATCATGTGCCAATGTAGCCCAATGGCATCTGGTTAATTCAGGAATATGAAGAGCCTCAAACTCTTCCTTCAGGGTCTTGACTAGGAAGTCTGACCATCTTGTAGATGTGCGGCCATGTGATCTTTTGACAGCCCGTGGGGTCCAGTCAGTAACAGCTCTAGTCCAGCGGTTGTCTCCAAATCGCATTACATGTCCAGCCCATCTGATTTTCGATGCCTTGGCAAACGAGACAGTGTCCCTGATTCTGGAATAGTGACAGAGGTCAGAACTCTGGATTCCTTCTCTCACTTGAGTGAGGCGTGATATTCCAAGCATAATTCTTTCAATTCCTCTCTGGGAGACCCAAATAGCATTCTCATCCTGCTTTCAAAGTTAGTGTATTTTCATTAATTTTTAAGGGGGTGTGCAAATCACACCCAGCAGTGTTCAGAGCTCACCACTGGCTCCTTGCTCAGAGATCACTCCTAGAAGAATTGTAGGACAATATATGGTTCCTGTAAACAAACCCAGACTGGCCATATGCAAGGCCAACACCCTAACTGCTGCTGTAGTATCCCTCTGGCCCCAAAGTATTTTCTAATATACATATATATGTATATTAGACCTAGTATATATTAATATATTAGAAATATATATTAACATATATCTATATATAATATATACTGTCTCTCCATCCATATATGGATGAAAAAGTTGCACAGGAGTTAAACTACTTGCCTTGAACATGACCAACTCTGGTTCAATTCCTCCTCACTGCATATGAATTCCCTGATCACTGACTGAGTAATTCCTGAGCACCGATATATATGTAAACTCTAAGAACACAGCAGTTATTGGCCTCCAAAAAAAGAAAGGAAATATGATTGAACTAATAAACAATTTACCGGATTTTGCCCAGGAATGAAAATAGAATCAAAATAAATTATTTTGAATAAAACAATTTTTTGATATGTTTAATTTGGGGCCATAGTAGGCTTTGCTTAGAGCTACTTCTGATTCTGCTCTGAAATCATTCTTGGCAGGTTTCTGGAGACCATTCTGGGTGCTGGCAATTCATTGCCAGGTGACAAGGCAAGCACCTACCCACTGTACTGTTTCTCAGGTCTCAAAAACGTATTTTAAAGCTACAATGAAAAGAATATTAGAATAAAAATATTTTATTTGTAACAAAGATGAACCATTATAGGTTCCTAATTTTCTTAACTTTGTGCTGTTTTGTGAATTTCCTTGCAGTTTTCTTAGGAATTTTGTATGTCACTTATCACTTGTCACTTGCCTTCATTGATTTTATTCATCCATTTTCTGGAGTGGATGCCAGTAATGTCTCCATTCATTGGGAATGAGGTTCATTATTGTAACTGTTCTTGGCATAACAAATACACCATGTGTAGCTTGCCAGGCTTTGCCTTGGCCCTGGGTTTAATCCCAGGGCAGGGGGCAAGTTGTTTTTTTAGGTCATATATACATATATATATTATATATCATATACATATACATATATATCATATATTTTTAATATTTTATTATACCACTATGAGATATACAGTTCCGAAGATGTCCATGTTTGAGTTTCGGTCATACAGTGTTCCAGCACCCAAACTCCACCAGTGCCCATTTCCCACCACCAATGTCCCCAATTCCTCCCTCTCCCCTAGCCTGCCTCTATTGCAGGTTCTTTATCTCTTCTTTCTCTTTCTCTCTCTCTCTCTCTATCTATCTATCTATCTATCTATCTATCTATCTATCTATCTATCTATCTATCTATCTATCTATCTATCTATCTATCTATCTATCTATCTATCTATCTATCTATCTATCTATCTATCTATCTATCTATCTATCTATCTATCTATCGCTTCCTTCTCTTACACATTGTGGATTGCAATACATACATTTAGAGGCTATTGTGTGTATCTTTTTGCCTATATTCAATGCTTAGTTTTAGGCTGTTATTTTCATTTTCGACAATTATTAGCACACTGTTTCTTTCTCTGTCTAACCTAACCTCTGACTCCCACACATTTGCGGTAGATTCCACCTGTTGACAAGACCTCCAGACCCTTGTATTGTTAGTTAACTTGAAAGTATCCTAGTATTAATTTAAAATGAACATGTCATGTTTTCAATGATCACAAAGATATGTTTAGTATGAAACTTCACTAACTGCTGAAGTAAAAACTGATTGATAGTTAATATTGCAATCATTGATTTATTTTTAGTATAACAGTTTTAGGGAAGTATTCCCTGTTATGAGGTGGCAAATATTTTAAATCTTTAGAATTGAAGTAATTGAATTAGTTTCTTTTTGAGTTTGGGGGCCAGATTGTGCAATGCTTAGGGATTAATTCAGACTCTATGCTCAGGAATCATTTCAGGCAGTGTTCAGAAGAATAAATGGGATGCTGGGGATCATATACTGGAAAACCACGAGCAAGGCACACACTCTACCCACTATATTATTTCTTCAGCCCCTCATTTAAATTATAATTTTGTGCATATCATGTGGCAATATCTTTAAATATCATGAGATTGAGTTTGCTCAATAACAATGGTTTTTAACAGTATTATTAAGGATGCCTTTAATTTCCTTAACTTTGTACTGTTTTGTTATCTTCCTTGCAGTTTTCTTAGGAACTTTGTATGTATATTATGTGTTGATAGTTTATTATTATTATGGTATTTATAAGGATGATATTCTAGTACACATATTTATTTGTTTTTAGTGTTTTGTTTTTCCTTTTTGAGTCACACCCCGTGATGCTCGGGGTTACTCATGGCTCTGCACTCAGGAATTACTCCTGGAGGTGCTCAGGGATCACATGGGTTGCCAAGATCGAACCCAGGTTGGCCACATGCAAGTCAGGTGCCCTGCCCATCCAGTACACATTTGATCTGTGCTAATGTGAAGAAATTGAGAGAAAGGAACTGGCTTATAATCCAGCTAAACTATCACTAGGGCATCTGTATAAAAACTGTGTAACATTTTGTATTGAATTATATATCTTTGTGTATACATACACACTCTGCCCCTTGAGGTGTTACAGGTGTGGATGCGATACCTGGCTGCATCAGCAGGTGGCAGACAGGAGACATGCCTGTCTACACCCAGGGCTCTGCCCTGTGGGCCCTGGATGGTTAATGGTCTGACATAGAAAAAAGACTGGGCACCCTGGGATGAACCCAGAGCCACAGCAGATCCTGGCAAGCTACCCATGTTGTAGTCGATATGCCAAAAAACAGTAACAATAATGGACCTCATTTCCAATGAATGGAGAAATTACTGGCACCCACTCGAGCAAATTGATGAACAACAGGAGGACAAGTGATACAAGTGTAGTGATACATACACACATAACTAAGTTTCCATTTTCATTCTTTGAAATGTTAATATGCTTGTGTATACCAAACATCATATATTTTGGTATGATCGATAGGTATTGAGGATGTTTAACATAAAACGTCAATTGATATTATGATCCATTATTAAAAATGTGCTTTCTCTCCGCATCTTAAGCTGAGTCTTAGGAAATTTGGTTATATTTTCTTTCTGCTTTGGATTACATTAAAAAGCAACTTAGAACAATTCATCTTAAAGATTGACCATTTTCCCATTTTAAAGCAATCATTTTAAAAATATTTATTTGTAGAAATTTGAGGTACATGTCTTAGTTTGAAATATGTTAGAATATCAAATATGTGGTGACAGTATTCATTATTAACTGATGGATATACAGATTATATTCTCTTCAAAATATATGCATGATTTTATGTCCTATAGGATGATATAAATGATTATTTTATATGATGGGAAGTGGGGAAGTAGAAACAAGATGTTTCCTCCACGTCAAGGAAGCAAAATGACTTTATGGTCAGTGTTTGAATATAGTTGAAAAATAGAAGGTTGATATTTTCATCAGTGGTAATTGACTAAGCTGTTCCTACTTTTCTGTAGGCAAGGATGAATTTGCAGTGATGCTTCATTGCTGTCATTCTGAATAATATATTTCAGTGGTTCAAACAATAATCAATAATTGTAAGTAGGTATTTTTGTGACAGTTCTCTAGAGCGTCCTTGATGAAGCATTATTTGGCCTTTTCAACCCTCCATGGCTGATATACATCGCTGCACTCACTATGGGTCAAGGCAAGACCTGCAGTTATTCCTAGAACTATTTTTATGGGGGGAACTTTATGAGTAAGGAACTTCTGAATGTACTTAATTAGCTTTAGACTTTGGAAGCAGACTTCCAGTAACTATGCATCAGAGATATAATTATTATTTAAAGTCTCTGCATTTTTGCACTAGAGCAATAGTTTAATGGGTGTTTGCTTTGCCCATAGTTGAGCTGGGGTTGGTCCTCAATATTCTGTATGGTATCCTAAGCCTTGCTTGGAGTGATCCATGAGCAAAGAGCCAGAAGAAAGTCCTGAGCACTGCTGGTGTGACCCCAAAACTAAAAATAATAATAAAATTTTCACCATACTCCACTACTGAGAATGTAATAATGATGACCAATAACCTACCATATAGGAACATCAACAAATATATAATACTCTATCTATCTATATATGGCTATTATCATTTTTATTGTACTGAATATGATACTGAGTGAATCATTTTTCTATATGTTAATCACCTCATTTCTAAAAAACTGTGAAAGATTCTAAGATTTGTGAATTAGAACTGATTTGTGATATAGAACAGTATCTGTTGGGAAATTGTGTTTGTCAAGCTTCATATAGACCTAATTATGTATTTTTGTGTAAAGGTTTGACTGTAGAAATTTGTTTGAACTTTTGGGTGTATTTTTTTCATTTTTAAAATGGTATTAATAGTGCTGTCCATCTTATAATGTTTTGAAATAATTCTGGGAAAATGTATATACTATACTACTCCACTTAGTGTTTCACATGATATAGTATATTCAATAAAATTTAATCATTTATTTAAATATTATTTTGAAAATACTTTAATTTAATGAGTTTCATACTAAGTTATCCATGTCTGCCAAAAGGATTATAGATTTAATATTTATGCCCTGATATTTGATATCTAATAATTCAGTTCTTTTATGTCACTGCCTTAGGTGTCAATGAATTTCATACCAAAAAGTAGTGGCATTTGAGTTCTGAGATCCATATCAAATTTAGATATCTCTTTAGTTGAAGAAATCCACCAAAGCTATTGTAATTTACAGAGTTTGCTCCAGCATGAGAAAATTCTGAGAGATTTTTATTAAATTGTCATCCTATATAAGTTGCTGCTCTTGCAACTGCTGACAGAGATTTAAGCTGTGCTTTTCATTACAGAGCATTCTGTATACAGCATGCATTTTTTGTGGTTAGTTTTACAAAAATAAATTTAAATGTTGCTTCCTTCCATTTACTATTAATATGCAGCTGGCATATATTTATAAATGATGTATACGTAGCTATTTTTCGCTCCTTTTTAAGATACAGAGATTTCATTTGATTTGCTTCTCTTTCAATTTTTATCTCCTTGTGTTCTCAGTGGAAGAAACCTTCATTCCTGAGCATTTCAAGTCCTCCATCCCTTCTCTCTCCCCTGTTACCTATGACTTTAATACTGCTTCATGCCCTTCGTGTTTGAAAGCACTGCATTTAGTGAGTGCTGATATTATCTTTCTGGGAAATAGAGTGAAATTTTCTCCAGATCTCGCAAAGCTTTCCCTCAGCCTGTCACAATTGAGGATATGGAATTCACTTCAAATGGGGAATCTCAGTGACAGAACAGTAAGAACCGCTTGTGAGGTCTAAAGGTAATGAATTAGTGGAAAGAAGATATTTGATAACCTAACATTGTGACTATAGTATATGATTTCCTTCCTTTCTTTTTCTAAACTCCTTATCTGAGGTTTCTTGACCTCAGATAATAGGATTTCAATTATTGACTTTTAAATTAATCACTTACTGTGAGCAAATCGTTTACATTTTCTTATACTTAGGTTCCATTCATAACTTACTATTCAAACAATTACCTTGATTTGGTTGATATAGTCAAGTAAGTTGATGCATAGGAAGAGACAGAATAAATTTAAAAAGTTGAGAAATGTAAGTTAAGTATTTTTTTTCTCTGGATTTAAAATGTTTTCAAATTTAATAATTATCTTAACCTTAAGTGATGACTTTCACCACCATTTTATAACTGGAACGAACAAAGTCTGAGTATCTTTGGAAATTTCCTAGTGTGTGTTCATAGTGTTGTCTTGTTAATGCAGACCCAAATAATTCCAGTTTATGGCTTTATTTATATCACAATATGCAAATATAAGACATGATTGCTATTTAATTATATATGTAACAACAGTGCCTTATTTTATCCAGAGCATTCAAAGTCAGACTTGCTATAACAAAAAATAACATTACTATAAAATTAGAACAGGAAATAATTTTGTATTTAATTTTTCAAAAGAGTTGTGTGTGAAAACAAACTAATATATTTTAAATAAAAATATTTCATTTTGGGAAATCAAAATATTGTTTGCTTTTAAGGACTTTGTTTATATACAAATTTCCAGTAACATTTGTTTTGACTATACTAATGTGATCCTACCATGCCTTTTCTCTTTGAGCTTACTAAAAGATGAAGCACATTTGACAAGGATGAATAGAAGCTTAGAAGTTCGAATTTACATAGTGTGCTTTCCATGTGTCCATGATAAGACAAGTCTGGAGTATACTTAAGTATTAAACGAAAGACATGTTTATTGCTCTAATTGATTATCAGGGTATTAGAATTAATACTAAATATATACTTATTATGTCTAAAGAACTCAATTTTTAAAATGTACTGTAGTGATCCCATTCGGTTCTTCAGTTCATATATTATCCAATTTAGAGCAGATGAGAAGTGACAATCTCTGAATCAGACTATTGCCTGCGCTCTTTCTTGGTCTTAAAATTATATAATGAGAATTATAAAAAAAAAGTGTATTGTGGAGAATATATTTGTAATTTGAAAGTTGCATGGAGTTTTGACTCCATTTCAATTTAGTATTTTGCTAGTCATAGCAGTGAAAATTTACCTAGTCTAAAACCTAATCAAATGAACAATGCAGTGTTATTGCAAAAAGTAAATAATCCTTGCCCTACATCTGGTAATTCATAAGTTATTGTTTTTAATAAGATTCTCTTGCATTGTGAATACTATTTCATATTGATGGAACTTAATTTGTATTAGAATTCAAATCCTTTATACCCAGTAAGGCACCAGATGATTCTTATCATGATATTAGTTTCATTATTAGACCATTTGAGGACCTTTATTAACTAATAGAAAATCATTTAATATTATATGGTTCATGTTACATAAAAGACAATTGCAGAATACCAAGTAGTTTGTCTATTTAAGAAATAAACTGCTTAAGTTGCTCCCAATATTGCAATAGACAAAAACTTAAACTTATTGGTAATTATTAAGAATGAGAAAAAATTGTAAGAAGCCCTATGGGCAAGATGAACAAATTTGAATCATTTTTTATGTATCATTAAGATATATTACCTGATTTTATGAGCTGTCTGGTTTGAAGTTACTAATAGCTCATGAAAATTAAGTGCTAAATACATTCTAAATGAATCAATAGTTAAAAGTACCCTAAAAGCTATGGTAACCAAAAACACTCACAAAATTCCTAATCAACTAATATTGCTGGGCGCTTTTTATATCAGTATCATTATTTTATATCTATGTAGAAAATGAACTTCCAGAGAAAGAGGGATCAAATATAAAGATAGATTATTAGTTTTAAACTACGAGATAGGTTGGAAGTCTATTCAAGATGATGTGCTCTGAATTGATAGAATAGGGTGATAACTCTGTCAGATAAGAACCCAAATCCTCAAAATTCAGTCAACCAAAAGCTGTAATATAGTCACTCTGAGCAACTCTGAATCATAAATTGGAGCTCCCTAAATATATTATGTCAAAAGTGTAATGTAGCCAAAGGATTTAATTTACTGTTTATTGATATCAGAAAATATATGCTTGAAACTGTTATTAATAGTATTAAAGGGCCGAGTGATAGCACAGTGTGTAAGGCATTTTGCCTTGCACATGGCCGACTCAGGTTCAATCTCTGGCATCCCATATAGTCCCCCAAGCATCGCCAGGGGTAATTCCTGAGTGAAGAGCCAAGAGTAAACCCTGAGCATTGCTGGGTGTGACCCAAAAATAAAAAAAAAAGTATTGAAAATCAACTAACAATAAAAATGAACAAAAGTCAAATCAATAAACTTTACTTATATGAGTAGATCAAAACATAAACTCATGTGGAGGATGAGTAGGCTCCTATCAAGCTGCCAGAAAGTTCGAGGAAAACTAAAGAGAGGCAGAGATTCTGTCACTTCACATGCTCAATGTGGAAATGGCTAAAATGAATACACATTTCAACTTGTAAAGTACCTTGCAATTAAATATATGTTGTTAAAACCTGGGACCAGAGAGCTTGTTCTTTTGGTCATAATACACATTGATTTTTTTATAGCATAGCTCAGTAACTATACAATTATGACTGAATGGGAGGAATTTTAAATATATCATTGAGTTGTTGAGTTCAGAAATTTCTTAACATTTTTCTATATTTAAGAGTCAAGCACTATTTAATAAAAGTAGTAAATGAATAAAAAATAACCTAGGGCAACAGAACTTGAGAGTTTGCCAAGGAACAGATGAGATTGGTAAGTGTGTATGGAACCTTTGGTCTTTGGTAGAAGGAAGTTGACACTTTTGTAGGGATGTGGGTTTAGAACACTGTGTTCATGGAAGAGACATGGGGCAGAGCTGTTACTGGCTCTCCCTGTGCCTAGCTGCTCACGAGGCATCCGCGAGGGATTGTGGGTTCTAGCCCTGGCCCGCTACCTCAGCAGAGCCTCGCAACAAGCCAGACGACCCCCCCCACTCCATGAGGGCCTCCATTTTCCACATCTGGACTTCCCCCATGGTCAGAACTCCACCCAGCAGACCAGCCTATCACAGCCCGGCTCCTGCAGCCGAAAGCGGCCTGGCGGTTCATCAATAAATGCTGGATTTAGAGATGACTACAAGAGTATGCTACCAGCACGGCAGAGCCTGGCAAACTACCCGTGTTGTATTTGATATGCCAAACACCAGTAACAATTATAGACCTCATTCCCATGACCTGTGGAATGGTTTGAGGCTCTTTATGTTCCTGGAGCAAGCTGGTGCCCTTTGCTCTACTTGCATGAGACAGGTCATATGAAGATGTTACTGGTGCCCACTGAAGCAAATCCATGATGAACGGGAAGACAGTGATACAGGCAGTGTTCATGGAACTGTCATTACTGGTATTGCAAATTGCCTTAATTAAGATTGGAAAGAAATACATAGCTCTTGAAGAAAGCTCAAGGGCTAGTGAAATAGTACAGTAGGGGGAAGCATTTGCCTTGCATGCTGCTAATATGAGTTAGATCGCCACCCTTAGATACGGTCCCTGAGCTCTACCACAGACTTAAGTAAGCCTGGAACACTGCTATGTGCCTTCTCCCAAATAAATTAATATAAAGAATGTAAGGAACCCAATAAGGCATATTAAATAAAATGTTTGTTATATAATCACTTTAGTTTCTTTTTGCTAAAACAAACAAAATTTAAATAAACCCAAACCAGATAACCCCAACAGTTGAATGGTGACGTTTATTTTTTCACCACATTTCTTCATTTTCAAACAGAGGCTTTAACTTGTTTTATTTTTATTTTAAATAAACCTCTTTAAATTAGAATTCTTTTCTTAAAATAGTCATTGTACTTCTTTAAGGCTAATTTTAGTCTGTTCTCATAAGTTATTATTAAACTGTGACAAAAATATTAAATAATTACTTGTAAGAATAATTATTATGTGTCTAGATAAATATTCACTGGCTAGGGGGCATAACCACAGTGACTAAGAACTGTTTCTCTTTGCTAGTATTCTAGTTTTTTTTTAAGGTTCAAGTAAATTTCATGAAATACTAGTTATCTAAAAGGCTAACATCAAATAGAATGGTAGGGGATATAATAGCAAAATATTAAGTAGGGAGTGATAGAGAATATAATAGTAAACTATCTAAGGAGACAGATTTTTTGGCATTTTGTAGTTATATATGGAAACAGATGCCTTTATTTGCATTTATAGTTCAAATCTGAGGGAGATACTACAGATCACCTGCCTTTGTTTTTAAAAAGTCTTTATCTTCAGGTATTAAAAGACATTGGATATTCTCTCTAGTTGTGTTTCATTATGTAGTGTGTTTAAGATTCAATTTGTTATAAACTGCTAATCCAAATATGAATGCTAGTAATTCTATTACCAAGATTTCTGTTAATACTGACAAAGGGATTAGTTAATGACTCCTGAAGGGAATGGAATCCTCTTAATTCTTTAACTCTCTGGGGGTAGTAAGTTTAAGTAAGCTTAGACAAAGCTAATGATTCATTAGACTTTGAATCTTGTTCTCCCAAAACAATACTGTTTTCTTAGGATTTTGCATTCTTCTGAAAACAGCATAGTTGGGAAGTTGAGAGTGACTAAAAGGTCATTTACACTTTAAAAATTCTTGAACAATGCACTGGATCCAAAGAATCATAGCTATTTAGAGTTCTTTAATTGTTTCAATTATTAAAATAAAACTGTTTATTGAATGCCAAAACACATGCCAGGCACTATGTTATTAAAGATACAATGGGGAATTGCATGATTTAACCATTTCCTCTAACAGAACACTCATCTTGCCTTACTCCACTCATTTAAAAAATAAAGTAACTTACCCTCTTTTTGCTCTCCTTCTGGTACTCCTATGATTTAAATATTATTCCTCTCGCTATTATCTAGATCAGCCTTGACCCCCAGAGCATTAAAGAAGGACAGAGAATGAAAGAACTAAAGGGGTAGAGGAAGAGGATAAGTAAGGGACATCATGGGTCTGTTTCAGTTGTACCTGTGATGTGGAGAGGGGTATTGCCATATAGCCCAAACCACAGACTCAGCAACACTTAAAATATGAGACCTAAGCTGCAAGTACCAAACTTTTTAATTTGCCTAGGTGGCAATTTTTTTAAATTTGCCAGTGGCAGATGGGGATGGAGTGGGGCGGAAGTGAGTATGGGGACACTGGAGGAGGGGAAGTTGACACTGGTGATTGATGATTGATGTTGTAATACTATGCGTAAAACTCAACTACTGTTAGCTTGGTAAATAACATTCTTTTTTAAGTCAAAATTATTTAAAAAGTAAAATAAAAACTCAAAAAGAAAGAACAATCCTGTGCATTATTCTGGTGGGTCATAGAGTATGGCCTAACATTTCTCAACTCTGTATCTCAGGCATGTTGAACTGTGCTTGCTACTTGGTAAAACCAAACAGAAGAGCACAGATTAGTCTAACCATTTGCAATGTCCAAGGGTCTGATATTATTCTGTGTTTCAGGGTAATTTGCGGGAAGCTATGAAAGTTTCCTCCCAGAGTTTTGATGTAGTTATGAAGGTTGATTTCTACTGTTGCCTTGTGTTAATCAATCAAATCTAGGTAGCATTGAGAAATAACTTTTTTCAGCAATATACTGAAAAGTTGGGAAATGGCAGACTCACACCCCACATAACTACCTTGCTCACAAGTTTACAAGAAGTTGTTTGTGTTGGGAAATAAATAGGTACATTTTAGAAAGAAAGGGTATGAGCCACAATAATCAATTAATCCCTTTGCTGCCTGGCCTATGAAATACACTTCTTTGTATTTGCAAATATAAATTCTCATTTAGATTTGAGAAAGCAAACATGCTTTCTCATTAGGGCTCAACCTGCATGTTATCTTATGTAAAAGATAAATAAGAGTAGATCTTGCCAGTAATTCACTGTGTTTTTTATTATTACTTTGAATTCAGTCCTTAATTTCTTTGAAGCCAGTTTCTTCTTTAATATGTTTTAATTTAATCACTATGAATTACAAAATTATTCATAATTTGATGTTTTTTACAATGTTTCAAACCAGTCCTTTTACCAGAGTCCACTTCCCCTTCAACATTGTCATAGAGACGAGTAGTGGAATCTTCAACTCTTAGTTCCAATCAGATCTTAAGTTTTACTCTGCTTACTTGATTGCACCCTCTTCCCTGTGATGCT
Organism: Cryptotis parvus; assembly: GCA_021461705.1. Classification (NCBI taxonomy): domain Eukaryota; kingdom Metazoa; phylum Chordata; class Mammalia; order Eulipotyphla; family Soricidae; genus Cryptotis; species Cryptotis parvus. The sequence goes on from JAJIBD010025042.1 coordinate 37,061, forward strand.
ATGGGCAGGTCTGAAATAGAGTTGGGACAATCATACTTTTTGATAGGTGACTTTCTTTCCTTTCCTGCTATACAGAGTACTCTAGCAGGAGAACAGATAAAGCAAGATTATGTCCCAGATCCTTTCTGTTAGGCCTGACAATTTTGATCCTTAGGGCCTATAAGTGGAGCTAAAGGAATTCTGACTGTTACTTCTCACAGAAATGACTTGGTTTCCAAGGTTGGCTTGGTATACACTTATATTTTAAATATCAAAAAATTAATCCCTCCCTGCTTCACCGATAACAAATCCTAATTCTTCTGCCCTATCTTGTAAGGTTCTTTTTAGATACTTTTTTTTGAAGTAAAATAGATTTTATTAAGGAGGTTTTAGGTGAGGGGGAGGGAGAGAAAGAAAAGGAGAGTAACGCGCTCAAGAGAGAACACAGGCTGCTCCAAAGGCGGAGAGCGAGTAAAAGAGAGAGTACACATCTCAAGAGGGGAGATGCGGGCAACACACGTGCTCAGGCAGCATAGGCGCCGCAGGCGACATGTGTGCCCAGGCAGCATGTGCGCCCTTTTTAGATACTTTCAATGAGCTCCAATAAAAACCTTATTCTCAAAATTTCACATTAGAAGAGTACGGTAATTATTTTCTGAGACAGATAGACATTGGATCATCATGGTAAAGAGGGTAGACATGATCCCACATAGTTGGAGTTCACATTCTTTTTTGTAAAGAATGGGCACAAAATGTGTAAACACAAGTATAAGATGTTGGAAGGAGTAAAAAGTAGTTGTGGACAGAGGCAAAAATCCTAAACGCTCTTCGGTCATTCTCAGGTTAGAAAAAATTACAAAAAGTCAGACAAGTTAACAAAGAAAAAATAAATTTAATATTAATATGTAGAATTTAAATAGCTGTAAATTATCAATTTCAATTTCCATGAGGCAAACCCTCTGGTGCTTGAAAGGTGCCACAGCTACACCTCATAGTGCCAGGTGATCCCTGACACGAACCTCACAGCCTCACACATTCTAGGTATGTGTTCTACCACTTTGACCCATATCACCAGCTATGATACAACTGTAAATTCTAAAGTATAATAGCACAACTGATGCTTGATTCTGGAGACCAGGGCTGTCATGGAGAGTGGAGAATTCACATAACAATGAGATAATGATCTCGTTAAAGTAAAAAAGGTGAATTTCTAAAGTAAGACATATTCACTGATAGAATATTGGTACACGTTTTTCTTGGTCATATAAAAAGGAGGCAGTGATTAATCTTATTCTTTTTGGAAGCCTGTAAAGGAAAGTGACAAAGGAAAGATCATAATTTTAAAATATCTATATTCCTAAAATAATGTATACAGATTTCAGAGGTCCATAAGTTATACACTGACCTTTAGCACATACCAAAGCAATACTGGAAGAGTATTGTTAAGAAAGACCTATAGAAACTTTGGGAGAGATTCTTCCCTCAAGATCAACAATGGTAAGGAAGGAAACTTGAAAAATATTGCTTTTTTATTATAATGATTTAAGGAAAAATAAGAGTTTGAATATTATAATATTAGTCATTTTAGTTGGGAAATCAGTCAGGGATCAAAGCAGAGATCCAGAATCCTTGCTGGATGAGTCCAATATTCAGGTGACATGTAGAGAATAAGAGATAATTTCTCGCACAAGATTTTACTTGTGTGGCTTATATAAAATATTACGCTATGAAATATTTATCAGAACTTTTCTCCAAATTAATTAGGCTGCTCACCACTTCATTGTGACTTCCATATGCCATACCTTTTGCACATTTGGTTTCTCATTCCTGGAATGCCAATGTCTCTCATATTTAGACATAATCTTTTCCAGCTTAGAGACATGCTTATTCATGAATCTGCTTCTGATTGCCACATTTAAAAATAATCTCTCCATTCTTGAAATGGAGCATTTGTTCACACACTGCTTGAGTAACTGTACAGTTTCCCACTGAGTTAGTATTTGGTTAACATTACTGAATTATTATTCAGTTAATATATACCATTAATGTAGAGGAGCCTTTTTTTAAATACGTAAAACTTTGGATGAATATATGAACTGCGTAATGAAAGCACTTGTTTTCAGATTCTATACCATCTTAGTACCACATAGATAGAGACCTATTTAGGTTAGTTAATAAAAAATATGTTTGTACTTCTGTTTACAGCAACATTGAAGTCATGCAAGAAACAAAGCATGTAAGCCGAGACATATGCTTAACTTCATAAATGAGACGATCAAATCTAAGAATAGCTTATGGAGATTTAAGGACAGAAAACATTTTAATTTTGACTATGGTGAAATATGGCACGAACAGGTTGTGGTCATAGGGAAGGGGCCTTAAGAGATGTGATATAATTATAAGTTGTAGGGGGATGAATGCATGTTCTGAGCACATTATATTCAGTTGGTGTATTAGCTAAATAATTGAAGGAATGGGGGTGGCAGCTTTGGAGCCTGTGATTAGGAGTATTAATTATATTCAAAGGATAATTGGGAGCCATTGTTGGCTTCTAAGAAGAGGAACTTGAAAAGCATTTAGGGAATACTCCTACTCCTGTCCTTTGATCATGCTGCTTTCCCATCTGGAAAATTTCTTGTCTCTTTCCCCATATACCTTAGGTCCTTTTTCTCTAAAGGATTGGTTCAGTCCTTCCCTCTGAATATTTTCTAATGATTCTAGAAAACTCTTCCCCATCTCCTCTTTCTTCGGTCTCTTCTCTCATTCCGTCTTTCTATCCCGCCCTCCTTTCTTTGCCCCTGTCAGTCACACGCCTACCCTTCTTCAGTCATTTGTGTATCTCTCCCCTTCCTTTTCACTTTTTTTGTCCTTCTCTGAATCCCTATTTTCTTCTCTTGATGTCTTCCTCCTTTCTTCCCCAACTCTCTTTATCTCACTCTTTAGTCTAATTTTTTGAATTGCAAACTAACACCTTTCTTAATCATTTTTTCCTAATTCTTAGTTGAATCTTTAAAAAAGATATTTTGGGGACCTGAGAGAAAGCTCACGCGATTTTCTTTACATGCAAGAGGTCCAGTTTTGATCCAAAGAACCACATGGTCCCATGAGCGATACTAGGAGAGAACCCTGATCACTGAACAAGGAATATTGCTGAGTACTGTGTGTACAGAAAAAAACAAGGCAAACGAAATGGCTTTTTTTTTTAATTATTTTTATTATACCACCGTGAGATATACAATTACAACATTGTTCATGTTTGGAGGTTTCGGCTACATAGTGTTCCAGCACCCCACCCTCCACCAGTGCCCATTTCCCACCACCAATGTGGGGGAATTCCCTCCCCTCCCATAGCCTGCCTTCATGGCAGGTTCTTTATTTCTTTTTCTTACTCCCTCTCTCTTTTCCTTCTCTTACATATTGTGGGTTGCAACACATACATTTAGAAGCCATCATGTGCAATTTTTTTGCCTGTATTTAATGCTCCGTTCTAGGTTGGTATTAGCCCTTTCAACATTTATTTGCACATGATCCCTTCTCTGTCGTGACCTAACCTCTGACTCCCACCACGTTTAATTTCCACTTTGGTAAGACATCCTGATCCACGTTTCACCTGACATTGGATTTTGGTATCATAATATGTATATATGTATTTATGTCATTCAAATAAATGCAGTCATTCTATATCTCTTTCTTTCCCATCTGACTAATTTCACTCAACATGATCCTTTCCATGTCCATCCCTTTATAGGCAAATTTCATAACTTCACTTTTCCTAACAGCTGCATAGTATTCCAAGAAATGGCTTTTAAAAAAAATCATAATGATCTTTTCAGTAGTTCAGAGGGATTTCTTTTTCAACATTGTAGAGATATGTGGTCTCTGAAAACCAAGGGCTGCATTCTTTACCTATCACAGTTATATCTAGCATAACTCTACACTCATGAGTGTTTAATATGTATTTTTTACTTAAAGTGGGAAATTCTGTGATATAAGTATCAACTCTGATAAAGTTTATTACTTTGAGGGAACTTTCAGTCTTCATCAGAGCTTGTGTTGAAGTGAAATATGTATCTCTACTAGTAGTTTGCATTATATTTTACAAAGGCATTATCAGTGTCATTATAAAGCTTATTCCTATAACTTAATTTACCATACCTTATTCTGTGTGATATTGATTTGCCTCAAAACCGAACAGAAAAGAAGCAACAACAACAACAAATATATAACCTTTAGTTAGAATTTCTTTTTATAAAAAATAAAATAGATTCTGGGTAGTAAACTAAATATGATTCAGCCCCCCACTTTTTCTACACAAAAAGCTGAGATTGTGAAAAACTAAATAAAAATAAACTTTCTTGCTTCTAGGTACATAATAGCATGTAAACTATAGAATCAATATGTCAGAAGTCAGTAGACTTGCTTTTATAGTAATACTAATCAATAAGTGTACTAATGTGCAACATAGTCATGCTATTCATTATGGCACATAACATAAAATCTGATTTTATTATCATAAATTTAAAAGAAGAGATAGAAAACTTTAATTTTAAATCAACCTTTTGTTAAATGTGCTGCTTTTAAATGAGTTTATCTGATACAAACCCAGTAGATGTCATTTTGTCAATGAGAAACGACTTTTATTTTAATTTTAGGAGTAACACAAAACGTACTTGTCATTTATCACTTCTCTCTGCATGCCAGAGTCAGTTTCTATAATTTATTTTTTAAATTGTATTTTTTGAATTATACTAAATTTAATTTATATTTTTAAATTATATTCTTGCTTTATTTTTTAAAGCAAGAATATCCTCACATGTGTAGCATGATTAATTGATAAGTATCTCTACAGAACCCAAATGTCCTATGACTCCAATATAGTAAAAGCAAGTGATCACTTATGCCTTTGAAATGATAAAATACTATATAAATGCAAAATGTGTCTTTTAAAACTATGTGTTTCTATAGTACAGAAGTTAAGGTTGAGCTTATCAAATATCTGCAGTGGGTGTTTAAAATCCTTGGTAACATACTAATTTAACTTTTGCCTTTGAGTATTTTAGGAATGTGTTTGATAGCTGAAATTTAGAAGTACACAGAAAGCTCCAAAGCCCTTAAGGAAAAGAGGAGCTGCTTAAATTTAATGTGGACTAAACTGATAATGCCTGATATTTAAAAGCTACCTTTTTTTATAAGACACAGCAGAGCCTTGGTTGCATTACCTCCTAATCCTTTGGATACATATGTGAAGATGGTCTTAGAGAACAGGGTTAAATGCGGCAGAAAATAATGTTGTTCGAACTCACAAAGGGTCACCTCCCCATTAGCACTTTTATCAAGTAAAAATTACGTGCCTGCTCTCACAAGAACACATCACAGATATATTCTTCACCAATATAACAGTTCAATCAAATCAGATATCTTTACTATTTCATATGGTGCAAATTTGTAGCCTAGAGAGATTTGTTATATGATTCCCCAGAATGGAGAATAAGAAATGGAGTTATGGAAGAATAGCTTAAAATTTATAAATGTCTTTATAGAAAATAATACACAAAGTAGTTTTTATATCTAAAATAGAATGAGAGCAAATTCTGATTGTCTTATAGTATTTTGGAATAACCAATGAACCATATATGAAGTAGGCCTACTGAAAACTGGTAGCATGTTTTGTTTTCATCATCAAATATAAAGAGAAATTGAAATAAAACTCACTAACTAATGATGTGAAAAATGTACCCTCAGTGCAATTTCTTAATAGGTAGGTGAGTAGCATAAACATGCAATTTGCCTCAGGAAATAATAAAGTGCGTGATGAAATGCAGAATCATTGAGCTATCCACAACTATTAAGATCTATCTTAGTTTTACAATTTGGACAGAAGAAAATACATATCTCCATGTCCAATTTCAGGTTGAATAATTATAGATTGAGATTGCTGACATGTGGCAAAGGGATTCCAGAAAGATTAACAATGCAATATTTAGTGGCAATCTAAATATATTCTATTGTGCCTGAAAAATTGTATTGCATGTACCTAAAATATTGAAAATTTAGAAGGCAAATTATAAAATCATGGATGAATTTTCCCTTTTAAACATTATTTTGACAAATGGGTCATATTCTTTATGGAAATTTAATTTGTACTATTCCTTCTGAATATAGTATCATGGATTAAATAATCTCCCAATCTCTAATGCTTGCTATAGAACAGGATAAATACAAGCGGTGTGTAGGGTAAAAGCTGCTTTGAAACTTATGAGCAAAAGGAAAACAAGAGGGCCAGGGTAAGATACTTGCCTTATACAAAGCTAAACCTGGGTGAAACCCTTTGCACCACCAGGAATGATTCCTGCTTGCAGAGCCAGAACTATGCCCTGAGCATTGTTGGGTGTGGCCTAAAAACAAGAAAAAATGAAGTCTTCCATTGAGAGAAGCTAACAAATGATTAGTGTATTATTATGGAGATAAGTATGTATTCTCTACTGCAGAAAGAAATTTAGAGTATTTAGGGAACTGAGCGGTAGCACAACCCTGCTGTTTGCCTTGCATGTGGCCAACCGGGTTCGATTTCTGGCATCCCATATGGCCCCTGAGCACCACCAGGAGTAATTCCTGAGTGCAGAGCCAGGAGGAATCCCCTGAGTTTTGCTAGTTGTGACCCCAAAAAGAAAAAAAAAGAAATTTAGAAATCATAAATACACATTAAGGTAAGCACACTGATATTAAATGAAAATAAGAGAAAGCAAACAAGAAAGAATGATTTTTGCAAAGCACGAATGATGTTCAGAGGAAACTGCCGTCCACAGAGTCAACAAAGATACTTTCAGGCGATTTATGTACCCCTCATTGATTTTGTTGTTGGCAATTGAATTGTTGTAAAACCAGGAGGGTTTTTTTTGTGCTTTCAATTTAATAAGATCTAATATGAGTTATATTTATTCTCCTAGATATGCATGTTGATATTTTATGGGGTCAGATTTGGAGAAATAGTATTCAGATAAACTAGTAAATGAAAAATTATGTTCCGTGGAGGTGCTAGATGAAGGAACTATTGTTAAGATGGTGAGAATAGCGTGTGTTGATATCTGATGAACATTTATGACAGGGCCTCTTTCTGTGCCTTCCATGTTTGGTTTATTGGGGTTTATTATTGAGTGATAAATTACTGAAAAGCTTCACAGAAATCAAGCTGGGCTGATATAACAGAATTTTTTCAGTGGTTATCATCTATCTGGTCAATGCTTAAATAAAAGAAATTACTCACTGGCACAAGCTTCTATTCATCTTTCAGAGAGTATGGTTGGATAAATAAGATATATTGCTGTGCATGGTTTCTGGTTTCCAGAGTATAAAACTGTCATTGTTATGCAGGGACCTTTGAGAATATTCCTGCTTGACAAATTCCAGTCTTAATTTTTTTTTTCTTTTTTGGGTCATACCCGGTGATATTCAGGGGTTACTCCTGGCTCTGCACTCAGGAATTACTCCTGGCGGTGCCTGGGGACCATATGGGATGCCAGGGATCGAACCCCGGCCGGCATGGGCCGCCACATGCAAGACAACGCCCTACCCGCTGGGCTATTGCTCCGCCCCCAGTCTTGAATTTAAGGGAGAAGAAAAAGACGACTAAATCAGAATTTATAGCATAACAAGCAGTTCTACTCATTACATGGTTACTTTATATTGCCCTTTTTGACCATGACACAACACACATGCACATCCTCATAATTGAATTAAATAATGGTAACAAAAACTCAACACAAAATATGAATGTATTCTGCTGTCAACCCTTTTCTAAAGGGTAA